>BROG01000728.1:325000-357193 GCA_030159075.1 Atrina japonica | reverse complement strand
TTTAGAAAATCTATTTAAAATTGGTGAAAAGATCGTCTTGAACATTATAACTTTTGTATTATGTTTATAATATTTGTGCCAAATATAACGCCGACATTATCTAAGATTTAGTAATACATGATTTTATGAAGGTTTTGTCAGAAACTGAATATTATTCACATGATTATTCACATATTGCACCGATAGGAGACTCGGTAATGCCCCACCTGTAGAGTTAAATGTCAAAGATTATTAAATCTACAAATGTCATATCGACCATTTTGTCATTGGAAAATATTTAACAAGGTTCTGTGCTATGATTCACCGCATGTTTACACGTTTAAACTGATATCATTTGTGGTCAGAGTAGGTAGTTTATAGAATAAATTTACATTAAAATTATTTAAAAAATTAACTGAAAACAATTGATTTCTTCTTTACAAACCATCAATAAAACCGCTAGTCCCTTATTATCAGTTGATTATACATATAAAGTTGTTATTTAATTTTAAACCACTAAATGGAATTATAGTTTATTGTTAAAGCTGTCATCTCAACTTTTAAACAAATTTAATTAAATACAAAAAAAAATAATATAATGTTTTTGAAACATCCCCATTGTTTAAAGACATAGTATCTACGAAAATGGTTATTTTTTTTAGTCGGGAATTTTGCGGAAATATCGAAGATATGACTGAATAATGATCTTCCACGTCGACACTTTTTTGTATAATTAGCGTAATTAACGGATAAATGCTGATTTGTTGTCGTCGTCTGTAAGAATCAAACTCATTAATTATGCACAGAAACAATCCCAGAAGCACACGCAATGACCTAGATCGTATCGATATCAATCAATGGATGCTGAGGTAAGCACGTGAGATCCTACATTTAGACGGTCCTTGAGGCTTATCCATCGATCATGCTCCTTTCCAATATTTATCTTGGTCTTGTTGTATTTCGCCAGAACTTCTTTCCGATTTCTTTTTCTAGCTGAATCTGTCAATTTAACAGGTCGGCCACGATTTGTTTTTGCTTTGGACGCCATGCTTTTCACTATCAACAATGGAAATGCCCATGCGCAAATACAGGTCACGCTAAGGTTATATGAATATGGGCGGGCTTGCAAACGAATTTTTGTCGTACCGACAAAAAATAAAAAAAACGTGGAAAGTTGTGAAATACAATAAAACTATACTTCTATGTGTTTTAATTCAACAATTTTTCGTTTTTTATCTCCAAATATTAACATATTTGACCCAAACAATTGAGATTGAAATATTTGAGGAAATCGTAGATACTATGTCTTTAACTTCCATTGCTAGCGATATTTGTTCAGTTTTTCTGTATAGAAACAACCCCCCCCCCACAACCGATATAAAAGGTGAATTTGCAAAAGCAATCGTCATCGTCTAACTACAGTCGCATAGAACAAACATGTGAAGTAATGAAGTTGAGTATAACTCAACTGCATGTCAACAATAAATATTGATATCAACAAAGTTCATTCACTCTATCTGGACATTTTTGCCGTCTAATATACAGTTCACAAGCATGCAATTAATCAGTTTAAACATAAGAATATCAAACATAATTCTAAATTCCCCATGTGAAAATCGTAAAATTATAAAGAAACGGGAGCTCAGACCACCTGTTATACTATGAATGCACTCACTTCCGGAATAACGAATCAAAGACAAGTCAGACCAAGGTCAATTCGGAAAAATATATTTGAACCATCGGATCGTTTAATAAGACCACTGAGCATCCATTCCGAATATTTTGATAGCAATGTTTTACAGCTATTTCTCTTATAAAACTTATTTGATGTCGTCTTTGTAAAAATATGAGAAGTACCTTGTCTTTGGTGAAGTGTTGCGCAACCTGACCGCTTAGTTCACCAGAATGTCTGACGCTATATGGCACGCCAAAATCACATTAATGAGTTAAACCTAGTTTTTCTTAGTTAAACCCAGTCCTTCTCCAGTTAAACCTAGTTTTTCTCAGTAACCCACAGTAACTGGGAAAAAACTATGTTTAACTGCGCCAAAATAACAAAAAATGAGTTAAACCTAGTTTTTCTCTAGAAAAATCTAGTTTAACTGAGAAATATGACACGCAAAAATCACATTAATGTGTTAAACCTAGTTTTTCTCAGATAAACTTAGTTTTTTAAGTTAAACCTAGAAAAACCAGGCTTAACTGCGCCAAATAACGTTAATGTGTATTCTGCGCAGTTAAACCTAGTTTTTCTCCAGTTAAATTGGGTTACGAGAAAAATTAGGATTAACTCGTAACCCAAATTAACTGGAGAAAAACTAGGTTTAACTTGAAAAAAACTCAGTTTATCTGAGAACAACTAAGTTTAACTCATTAGTGTGATTTTGTCGTGCCATAAACTGCAGAAAAATTAGGTTGAACTCGTAACCCACTTTAACTGGAGAAAAAAGAGTTTAAATGGAGAGAAAAAGGGGTTTAACTGAGAAAAACTAGGATTAACTCATTATTGTAATTTCGGCTTATTTAATCAGTTAAAAGTGAATATTATTTTACGGATACTAAAAATAATGACTTTAAAACTAGTTATAAAATCTATTGTTAATTATCTTTTTTTAAGTCTTTGATGTAAAAATCAATGCAGAAGATTTATGATTTAAGTACAATGTATGTTTTGATTACATGTCATCCGTCCAGTGTTTCGCTTTTGGAGTACAGGTGTGAAATAAGAGTCGTTGTCTGGACTCGCCTTTGATAGCGGAATTGCGAGCCAATTTATATTGATAACATTTAACAAAGATGTCTGCCTGTGGAATAATAAATTGGGTGTGTTTCAAAAACTTTATATATATATTTTTTTTTTCTTTTCGAATTCAGAACTTTTTAAAAAGTTACGATGACAGCTTTAAACTACCTTTCGCACATAATGAAAATCCTATTTCCCGTAGTACCCTAACTGCCGCTAAGAAAAGTGAATATACACAAAACATAAAGCTAATCAATTTGCTTTATGAACTACAATTGTTCTCATTTAAAGGAACAAGAACTACATCGATCAGTAATTCCACTGAACGTAACGGAAAGAATAAATAATACCTGAAGTATGTTTAAATTATGTAAATACTAATTTGTCTAACGTACCGGATTTTATGACCGAAAAAAACAAACATCACATTAAGTGTTTGATGTTGGTACAGTTATGATTCCATGAATACATTTTATCAAAGAATTTCTTGACTTCTGTAATTATTGAAGGTAATGAATGGTAAGTCATTTTCACATAGAGACAGCAAGTATTCTGGTTCTCACAAAACGTATTTAATATGCTACACTCTATGATAGATATATAGTTTGATATCGGCATTCACCACCACGAGGAGTTTGAGAGAAACTGTAATCAGCCAGTATTAATGAACACTTACATTCTAAAGAGGACAGTCCCCTTTCCTAATTTATAGCTAAATTTGTCGGCCTTTCAAAATGATTCTAATATTCCGATCAACGTGTGTTGTTTGATAAATATCTCTGAAAACAAGGGAAGTGTAAGACAACAGGGTTACAGGTTATCATTGTATTTTACAAATATAATCAAGACAGCACGTAAAGCTGCGCTTCCGTTACGATTTTCGGATTTTTAAGATAATTTTGCCCGAAAGTATTCATTAATACGAAAATCAGACACATTTCATGTCCTGGACATCCTATTGATTTATACTTTGGTATCTGAGATTTTTATACAAAAGTTATATATTTGTGACATGCAACACATACATTATCTCCACTTTTTTATTCTCTATCAACTCATTTCCATTGTGATAGTAAAATCTTTATTTGTATCATTTTTAATTCTGATATCTGAGTGCATTTTAACATTCTGCTCCCATATATCTTGTTGGACAGTTGCATTTTAAAACTATAAAACTTTAAAAAACATTCAAAACTATATTTATCTTGGATATTACTTTAAAATTATCTTTGTGATTTGAGTACTGTTTGAAAGCCACACTCAACGGTAAAATTTTAATGTTTGAGGAGAGAACCCGACTACTATGTATCCGAAAAGAGACCACCGACCTTCCGCAAGAAAACTGGCAAACTTTCTCACATAAATCAGCTTAGGTCCCAGCGGGGCTCGAACCTGTGATGACCAGAGTTCAGGAGGTCATGTATGTATGTATGTATATATATATATATATATATATATATATATATATATATATATATATATATATATATATATATATATATATATATATATATATATATATGAATAAGTAAGTTGTACAGTTGATTTAATCAAGATACATATTGATACAAAATGACTTCAATTTTGATTCATAAAATATACATTTTAAAATAATTCAACTTTGAATCTTAAAAAAATAGCATTTATTTTGGACAAATATATTTCAAAATAATTTATATCGGCTAAGAAAAGATGAAATATCAGTCTCATCAATGGCTTATACAAAGTTATTGATGGAAAGAAAAATAAATAGCTTTTGTTTTACTGAAGAATGTTTCAGTCGAATGATGGCAGTCAATTTTTAGTGGTGGAGGAGAGAACCCGTATACCCAGAAAAAGACCCGCAATTAGAGTGACAAAACTTCTCACAAAATTAGCTTAGGTTCCAGTGGGACTCGACCACGCGCTTACCAGATATTGGAGACTCCATGGTGTAAAGCGCGATGCTCTAACAATGCTCCCACTGAGGCCCATGGAAGCTTCAAGAGCAATCAACTGATAATAAACATTAAACTAATTATTACTTACACATAAATTAGAAATATGTAATTATAACCATTAACATCATCATCGTCCTTATATCATCATTATCATCATGAAAAGAAGACACGCACATCAATAATTTGTGAACCATACCATTATACACTAATACTTATCATTGTAGCCATATATATTCCATGGCAAGTGGATTTTATTCAAAGCTGCTGATATACTAAGAATTCTCATGCTGTTTGGCGGAGTATTTATTGTTACAATATTTTTTGTTACTGGTTGTCACTTCATATATCATCGTGTGTCGGCTTTTTACTGCATTGGCCGTTAACTAGCCCGATCAGGAATGAACGTTAGTGTAAACAAACGGAACAATACAATGATTTGCTTTGAATACTTCTGAATACATACCGACATAGGATTATCTTACATATTAATGTAAATAATATCATCATATTATCTCGAATATAAAGAAAACAAAATGCACAGTTGGATCCTACGTAAGCATTTGAAATAGCTTATAGTAAGTTCAAAATCATAATTATATGTCATATTACTTCATCCATCGAGAAGCCAGCCAATATTGAATGTATAATTAGGTTTTAGGAGTGAAATAGAATTTCCAAATTGTATCGAAGAGTGAGGAGTTATTACAAGTTTTGAGAATCCAAGAGCTGAAAATTATCTTCACTCACTCGCGCACACATGCACGCACGCGCGCGCGAGTGTGTGTAAATTCCTTCCGTCAGTTATACATAAATATATAGGTCTACGTACATGCATATATACATACATACGTACGTACCTGTACCTCATTTTGACAAGGGTAACTTTTATTATACAATAAGTGAGTCATTGAGTACATTCAAATTGAAGTAGAACTATTTTATTTTCACCTTGATCTTATGCACTCCTATTTTAATGTAAATATGTAGTAAAACAATACATTATAAGAAGTGTTGAAGATTTGAAAAACATATTTACCTTACCAATAATCATTATGGTAAATTCTAACAAAGAGGTTAAACAAGCAATGTAGTGCTATATATAGTCATACTTTTTTACACTATTAAAATATACAAAATTACCTTTTGATGTAATTTGTTCATTCAATAATTAATCTCAGTGTTGCATTGATATATAAAATAGCAAGTTTTGTCAAAAAGTAGAAAATATCATCTGCAATGAATATAAAAAATCTCAGATACCAAAGTATAAATCAATAGAATGTCCATGACATATATACAAATCCGGTAAAAATGGACAACCATGGACCTCTGGAAACCAAGAGGTGGGATCAGGTGCCATGGAGGAGTAAGCATCCCTTGTCGACCGGTCACACCCGCCGTTAGTCCACAGTCAATTACAATGAAATACATGAGGAGTGAATCCTCGTCACAATTGGTACAGACGTCCCAACAACCGCCAACGAAGATATTATGACAAACATTGTTTTAGATAAGACTTATGTGTGCGCGCGCGCACGTGTGTGTTTGTGTGATATTAGAATTTTGGTGCGGATTAATTATGAATAATGCACAGTTAAACGGAAGTAGAGATATTTTTATATGGATTAAACTAAATTAAAAGATGCATTAACATGACGTCAGAAGATGCTCACCTCTCCAGAACACCTGGTTCCACTTTGGGATTTTCCGTGGTACTGTAAACTATCGTACGCATATTTGTTTTTTTATCCTCCAATAAACTAGGTTTTTCCTTTCCAGGTTGGCCTAGCCTTTTCAGTTAAACCTAGTTTCCCTCTAGTTTATCCAGTTTTTTCCAGCTAGTTTCGAGAAAAAGTAGGTTTAACTCATCGTACTTTGGGGTTACAATTTTAATCAACTGAAATTCGTTATTTTCGCGTATGAAAGAAAAAGAAAGGTTTATCTCCATAAAAACTAGGATAAATGAAAAAAGTAGTTTTATCCCATTAATGTGATTTTGACGTGCCATATATATCTTTTGTGTTGTCACTATTCAACGTTGATTTACAGTTTAGAAAGAAAGCATTTTATTTCCCAACTGTTCATTTTATGTAAGCAAGTTCTATTTATACACCTAATTATAACGGATTTCAGTTATCCAGTAAATAATTAATCACTATTCTCGGTTTTTCGAATGTATATGATATGTTGAACTACATACCTAACCTTGTTCCAAAACATGACACCTGAGAAATAGTGTCACGTCGACTCATTTTAAAAAATCATGAATCGCACGTGTCTCTTTGACACAATATAGTGCTTACTAATGTGCGACGTGCGGCTCGAAGCATCCTTGAAATTCGAAAGAGTTTGCTGATGAAATATGTTATCATATCCCAGACAAATATTTCACTGTAATATTTTGGGCGACACAAATTGCCATCAATTTTAGAAAGTAGCAGCAGATGTTTTGTTTCCCGATCTTAGTTAGAGAGCGTTCAAATAGTGTGTTTTTATGGCTAACACAATCAATTATATCGCAGACGAACATATTCTTATGTGATTAAAATGCAATGATGTATTTAGAGAATGTTTTAAAGATCTCATGTTCTTTGTATCAATTTCTGATTTTTTATGTGTCCGTGAAAAATAAAAAACAAATATATAAAACGGAAATGCCTTTTAAATCATAATGCATTCCATATATATATATATATATATATATATATATATATATGAATGAGTAGGTTGTACAGTTGAGCTAATCAAAATTCAACTTAAAGTTAAGATATTGATTCATATTGATACCAAATGATTTCAATTTTGATTCATAAAATATACATTTCAAAATAATGCAACTTTGAATCCTGAAAAAATAGAATTTATTTCGGACAGATATATTTTAAATTTCTCAAAGTCCATGGGATCACTGTCTGACGTCAGATTTTCGAGGCGTCTGCATGAACATTTTTGCCTTTGAGAGAAATCTGCAATATTCTTTCTTGATACTCATTCTTACACAGGTAAATTGTGTGCTTGAATTAAAAACAAATCTCTGGCATCGTCGGTCTGATATTTATTTCCATTCTAAACAGAAATAAAAGATTCATACGTTTAACCAGATTCGTGTGTTTGTGTGTACAAACGTATTTATTTGTGTGAAATCAACATTTTGCATTTATCAGTTATCCGTATTCTAATCGCTGCTTTAAATACTTTTTACTTGTTTTATCACCACTTACATAATTTAAGTAGAATGGTAATGGTATCATAAAATGCCACAATTTTAGTCATCTTTAAAAGTCTTCTTTAGTCAGACTTGAAAAAAATAAGTTTGTATCACATCTGTTACAAAACTATTTTGTAAAAGACCAATTACATCCTAGTGCAAATTTCTGATATTACTTATTTGGATTCCAACATCGTACTCTTACAAATTGGCTGTTATACCACTTACTATTTAATTAATATAATGTTTACATTAACACGCGTTTATGTTTACTTTTTGTTATTGGTCAGTTTTATACGGATATGTCACCTGATATGTCACAATGAATATTCATTGCATTAATTTCAATTAACGCCCCACCAACCCATTTTCATCAGTATAGTTTTGGAATTTGAACTAAATATTTTGTTTTTACATTGTAGGTCACGTGGTCAGGAGATATTGACATTTTGTTTGTATATTTATTATATCTAAGTAAACTGCAATCGCACAGAGCGCTTCATACCTAATTTGTGTTTTTATCTTATAAATTATTTATGTTTGGTCGAATGAATATTATATATATATATATATATATATATATATATATATATATATATATATATATATATATATATATATATATATATATAAATACAAATACAAAAATAACAAGGTATCTACAAACTCACTTTGCCCCGCCAGGGGTTCGTACTCTCGACCAACGGCACCAATCACCTGGCTCTCATGCTTGACGTCCTAAGCACTTGACCATCTAGGCATTCATTATATGTATATATATATATATATATATATATATATATATATATATATATATATATATATATATATATATATATATATATATAATATATATATATTCACAAAATTAATGTTTCGACATTGGCGAGTAAAGTTCAGAACATGATAATTCGGTGGTAGAGATAGATGTGAAAGGTGTTCAATCCTAATGTAAATGGCAATAAATCTGACGATGCATTTAGAGAACTACAAGTACAGTAAAACCTGTATATAGGGCCACCCAACGGACTAGAAAATATTAACCTTTATGTGCAGGTAACTCTTATACACAGGTTGTTTAGTTGAAGTATGCAGTCACCACACTTTTCAAAACTGGCCTTTATAGACAGATAATCCCTTTATAGAGGTGTCCGCTATAGCAGGTTTTACTGTATATATTAAGCATAAACACACACACACACAGACAAACACTCACACACACAAACACACACACACACACACATTTCATTTAATGTATTTAATTTAAAATCTTTTCAAGGTCTATATCTAAATGTTAATTTCAATTATCGATGTTCATATTGTTTTCGATAGTAACTGTTTAAGTATTCGTTCACAAAACTCAATGAGGAGAAATAAATCTTACAAACTTTAGCAGACATTGGATTAATGGTAACAAAGATAGTATTCTGATAGAGTCTTTCCAGAATCATCTTCGGCAGAAACTTCCATCTTTAATCAGTAAATTATATTGAGAAATTTCTGTAATACAGACCTTTTCGATGCATAACTATCTTAAATCAGTTTTACATATATGACAATACACTAAGATTAAGTACTTTGCCCTGTGCGATACCACTGTCTATTTAAGAACTATATCTCAACTTTAAATTCGAGTATTAGTTTTACAAAAAAGAGAGGGAGTAGCGATGAATATTCGAAATCCCAAATCAATTATAATACGACAAATTGTATACAATAACAATTGTGAATCCCAAACCAATTATGATACGACAAATTGTATACAATAACAATTGTGAATCCCAAACCAATTATGATACGACAAATTGTATATAATAACAATTGAGAATCCCAAACCGGATGGGACCAGGTGTGCAGAAGGCATCAGCATTCCCTTAAGAATGCTCGACACTCGCTATATTACATGGAAACCTCTTAAGTTAGGTGAAAAGTTTTACTTTAAATGGTGAAGTTTTATTGTCAGAAACGATCGTCTAGTGAATTTGTTTGCCTTTTTGTGATACTATAAAGTCTGTTTAATGTTTTAATAACTTCTACAAATATGGCTGGAAGGAATTCAAAATCTAGAAATAAATCTTACAAACTTTAGCAGACATTGGATTAATGGTAACAAAGATAGTATTCTGATAGAGTCTTTCCAGAATCATCTTCGGCAGAAACTTCCATCTTTAATCAGTAAATTATATTGAGAAATTTCCAGACCTTTTCGATGCATAACTATCTTAAATCAGTTTTACATATATGACAATACACTAAGATTAAGTACTTTGCCCTGTGCGATACCACTGTCTATTTAAGAACTATATCTCAACTTTAAATTCGAGTATTAGTTTTACAAAAAAGAGAGGGAGTAGCGATGAATATTCGAAATCCCAAATCAATTATAATACGACAAATTGTATACAATAACAATTGTGAATCCCAAACCAATTATGATACGACAAATTGTATACAATAACAATTGTGAATCCCAAACCAATTATGATACGACAAATTGTATATAATAACAATTGAGAATCCCAAACCGGATGGGACCAGGTGTGCAGAAGGCATCAGCATTCCCTGTTAGAATGCTACACTCGCTACAAATATTACATGGAAACCTCTTAAGTTAGGTGAAAAGTTTTACTTTAAATGGTGAAGTTTTATTGTCAGAAACGATCGTCTAGTGAATTTGTTTGCCTTTTTGTGATACTATAAAGTCTGTTTAATGTTTTAATAACTTCTACAAATATGGCTGGAAGGAATTCAAAATCACTCAGTCAATTATCAACAATGTTAACGGTTTTATTACACATTTATTGTTTCTTTTTCCATTTCATTTGATTTGCACACATCTAATAATATACAATCGTGGTTGAAATCTATACTATGTATACTTGTGTGTCTTATGAAGTATTTCTTATGCACCCTCTAATATATTGAACATTTCCTGTAATTTTTCTTCAACCTGTAATTTCAGTGATACTGACGTAACTTTGTTTAGTAATCGATTTCCTTTTTATTTTATAAGTGATAACGGCGAGCACTGTTTATCCTTAATAACGATAGTTGAAAATATTCTTCCAATTGATCATTTGATCATTTGTACAGTTAGCATTGTCTTCATTGCATATATTTCACAAGTTATGATACATTGTTATGTACGAGTGTCATGTTTTCTAGAGACTGAATGTATAATACTAGTTTTAAATGAAATCAAACCCTTTATTGTGAAATATTTGTGTGTGGGTTTCTACACGACGTTATCCACTTAACCTTCAATATGTCAAGTCTTCCATAACAATGAATATAACTGGAATTGAAGTACTGATGGATATTCGAAACCCCAAGTCAATGATAGATAGATAGATAGATAGATAGATAGATAGATAGACAGACAGATAAATAGATAGGCATGCAGGCAGGCAGGTAGGTAGATAGGCAGATAGACAGACAGACAGACAGATAGATAGTAAATAGTTGAGAAAATAGATTTACAAGGAAACAAACAACATCACTTCTAAAAATAACATAGGCCTACAAATAAAGAAAAGACTTGGTCATTCCCTCTAGGAACAAACGCAATAAATATGGTAGAAGGTAAACTGTATACCAACTGTAAAAGATAACTCATGACCAATTATAGTACAACAGGTCAAGTATCAATGTATCAGATGTACAAGACAGAATCGAATATAAAATGTTGGAACTAATTAGATAAGACGTGAAAATGAAGTGTGTTTGGTAGATAGCATTAGACAGACATAACAGTTACCGTAATTTGTTTCCTACAGATAAGAACAGCAATAAGTAGAAGCCAGGATATGTGACCTGTGTTTGAGATTTTAGAAATATATCCGAAATCGGTGGATAATCTTATAGTGCACACATATCTTAGCAGGATACAAATCTCTATGAACGACACCATATATTTCACTTAACAATATTAGAGTACCGGTCACCTGCATATGGAGTTTATATTTCACAAATAATCCGATATGCCAGGGCGTGTACAATATATGAAGATTTCACATACAGAAGTAAACTACTCACTGACAAATTATTGACACAGGGATATCGAAAACTGCGTTTAATGTCAACGTTCCGCAAATTTTACGGTCGGTACAACAGTCTTGTTTGCGATTAGTCTGTTTCGCTGGATGAAATGTTGATTTGCCTTTTCGTTGGCGATTGTTGAGACGTCTGTACCAATTGTGACGAGGATTCACTCCTCACGTGTTTCATTGGACTTGGCTGTGGACTCACGGCGGGTGTGACCGATCGACAGGTGATGCTTGCTCCTCCATGGCACCTGATCCCACCTCTTGGTTTCCAGAGGTCAGTGTTTGTCCATTTTTACCGGATTTGTATCTATGCCCTGGACATTCTATTGATTTATACTTTGATATCTGAGATTTTTTATATCAAAATATAACGTAGAAAAAATAAATGTTCTTCATTCTCGTGGCAAATCTTTTTTTTACCTAGCAATGGAGTTTTCTTAAGTCATTATTTTTGCTCAAACTTGATATCAGACTTTAATACTTTTCTAAATAGCGTGAAGCACTAAGCTCCATTTTTTCAATAAATTCGATCTCGAAAGCCTAAATATATAATGGCGATAAAGAAGCGTTTTACACTTCAAATAAAACTCACAAACATTTTTTTTAGAAAAAAAATGTTTCCTCCTGATTGGATAACTTTAAATGTATTCTACAAAATCATTTTGTGAATTAAAATATTGAACCGATTTATACATTTTATAGGAACTTAAAGGGCACTGGTTGTTTTTTCTCCAAATCTTTTTCTTTCTTTTTACTACTTAAATTAATGTACAATAACAAAAAGATATACACAGACATAAAAATTCAAAATTCCTAAATATTTGAAGACAAGCTTGAGGAATCCATTTTTGGCAGTTATTCGTTTGCAAATGATTAATTCGACCTTACTATGTGTATATGCATACCACACTGGACCGACCTGACCTTATTTTCAAAACAAATATATAGGAATATAAGAATTTGCATACCTTTGTTAAATTTTGTTTTTTATTGTGGATTAATCTGATTAGTAAAATCGAAATAAATTTATTTTCTGAAAACACTGCTAATACCCCTTTAAAGTATATCGCCAAAATGAATTGACAATGATCATCTTATACCTTATACTTCCCGTGTATTGATGGCTTATAGCAGAACACAAAAAGCATATAAATCTGCCAGTAGTCTGAAATGTAATACCGTCTGTACATACACCAGATTGTTGTTTTCGCCATGAACGAAATATGTATCACTTGATCTGAGTCGGGCTGCGCCTTTATTGCTACATTGTTATCAAAATATATGTCACATTTGCAATTATGAACGCACGTTTTAGGTGTATTCTAGGTACTCTGCAGTACTTAGATAGAAGAATGTGGTCTAAAATGTATTATCTACAACATATATGTTCATAAAATGCATTCAGCTTTCCTAAGGGATATAATGAATTTAATATATAATATGGGAAAAATGCTCAAACTTGAGCTATAAGTATGCATTAGGCATATTTTGTATAGCCATTACTGTATTGCTAAATGCGTAAATTAAAATATTATAAGCATAATACCAAAGTTATAATGCTCAAGACGATATCGTTTCTGTCAATTAGACTTCATCAGTTGAACTCCAATTTGAAAAGCATGTGTATTTTCCAAAGATAAAGTGGTATCATATATCATATGTAGAAACACACCCGGAAATATCGGACCATTTTCGATATATAAACACCATACGGAGGTAATTGTGGGATATCTATTTTGGAAAATACAATCGTAATCACGGCGGGTTTTATCAGTCGTCAGTTATTGTTAAATTCTGTCTATGTTTCAGTGGTCCTCGTTTATAAATATTATAAACATAATACCAAAGTTATAATATTCAAGACGATATCGTTTCTGTCAATTAGACTTCATCAGTTGAGCTCCAATTTGAAAACTATGTGTTTTTTCTAAAGTTAAAATGGCATCATACAAGGCCAAATAATATTTCTAAAAGTATAGCCGAAATCAGTCTAAGAGTAACCACTTTAAAAAAAAAATGACTATCTTAGCTTTAGAAGATTTTCGAATTTAAATGGTGTAAACAGTGCCAATATTACTTTGTTGAGTTGCCTTTTCGTTGGCTGTTGTTGAGACGTCTGAACCAAATGTGACGAGGATACACTCCTCACTTGTTTCGTTGGACTTGACTGTGGACTCACGGCGGGTGTGACCGGTCGACAGGGGATGCTTACTCCTCCATGGCACCTGATCCCACCTCTTGGTTTCCAGAGGTCCGTGCTTGTCCATTTTTACCGAATTTGTATCTGTGTCCTAGACATTCTATTGATTTGGTATCTGAAATTTTTATAATATTAGTATAAGATGAACAGCTGGTACCGAAATACCAGATACTAGGTTTATGTATACACACGGGGACTCAAACGGTACACCAGCAGTGGCAACGACCTAGTTGTTATAAATATTATAAACATAATACCAAAGTTATAATGCTCTAGACGATATCGTTTCTGTCAATTAGACTTCATCAGTTGAGCTCCAATTAATTTGAGAAGTTGAATGTAAGAGATTTTGAATAATCAAATTCGCGAATGGGATATGGACCTGGCTGTTTACATTTTCATCGAATTTGACCTTATCAGCGAACTTGACGTTTTAACCAATCTAGGGAGGTTCTCATGGAACATTTGCGACGGATGTGGCATTCTATCAAGGGACGATGACTCCTTCCGGAAACCTGGTCCCATTCCTTTTAGGATTCCCAATTGTTCTTCATGTTGAGACCGTTGTTATATATATTATATAAATTGTCGCATTCTAATGAACTTGGAGTTCCGCATATCCATTGGACAATGACAACAGTTCCACTATGTTGCTATTATTGTCATTTTATGGTTGCATCTGTCCATGTAACCTTATTATACTATTTAATACCCTTAAAATTAGATTATGTTATAAATCGAGTATACAATCCAAACAATTTGATATTTTATCAACCTTTGAACTTTATTGTGGAACGAACTGCTGACATCAAAAGAGCGTACTACCGATACATGATTTTGAAGGATTTCAAAATAGTGAAAAGTTGGCTTCGTGTGTATACAGGAAAACTTGAACTGGAACTTATTCCTAGTTCTTCTAATATACAATTACAGTAATGAACCTTACAAATAAATCCTGTTCTTTGCTACTTTTTTCCACTACAACCAATTAAACCGCTCAGAAAAGTGTTTGGTTCCTCGTCGTCCACCTTCTGGCAATAATCCAGACACAAAAACATTACATCGGGTGTATGCTGGCATGGTACCCTAAGTGTGAGCATGGAATATACTCCCTAGAATTTTACATGTTCTAAGAGGCCTTTTTATAGCTTCCAAATGCTAAAATAGGTTTATTCTGTCCAAAATATCACGATTATAAATTATAAATGTAGATTTTATCTCCAAAATAAAGAGAAATTCGGCGATAGGTAGAGGGTTTAAGAGTTTGCAGATACATTTTGGAATCGTCTTATTGGGATTAGGCATCTTCTAGCTGCCATACAAAAATCACAGGATTCCACGTTGTTCGGGCTATGCTCACTTGAAAATCTCAGAAAGTTCATTATCTAGGTTCCAAATATAGAATTATAACTTGGTTTTTATTTCAAATCCATTAAGTTTGTTATTTCCTACAATGAATTGAGTTTTAGCAAACATAGTACCGCAAGATCAATGTATGGCGAAGAGTCGAACTGAGAATTTTTGAATTTTTAAAGTTCTGGGAGGCTATTTCCTGGCTTCAACACATTGACTTAAATCTAACAATCCTGTATAATAAAGCTCAATACTAGTTTAACTCCTGTTAAATGATTTTTTCAGTATTTAGCCTTGATTTCTTTATGTAAAAAAATACCAAATTCACGGAAGGTTTTAACTTCCATAACCCCCTCTGCAACTGCCACTGCAATGCATAATGATACATCATATAAAGACATGCATTTCAGTACCCTCATAAAACTCGAAGCATTTGACCGTGAAAAGGAACAAGGTCAAGTACCCAAAAAATCTTTTGTTTGATTGTAATATTTTTTACTAACTTAACTATGCTTTAGGTCATGTTTATAATTCGTGGATAAAACAGAATTACAAGATAAATGCGATGGAAATGGTATCAAAATAAATGACATTTCAACATGCAGTGTTTAGAGACACCAGTGTTTTCAGCCGACGGTATTCAAATGGGAACAAATTGTGAGACATACTACTTCCAGAAGATTTTGAATCAAAGGAAAAAAAGCTAGCAGTGTGGCTTCCGATTTGACATTATATATATCGATAACATTGTGTTAATAAGATAATGACAATTCGCATACATAAGTATCAAAGATATATTTCAACGAAATAGATGAAAAAAAACACTACAGAAATAAGCACACACACACACACACACACACACACACACACACATAGACACACACACACACACACACACACTTTCTACTTGGAAGTAGTATTTACTATAGACAAAAACGGGGAATTAACAACCAAACTTTACGACAAACACGATGATTTTGGCTTTCCCATCGTGTCCGCATGAAAGTAGTAATATCCCATCCATCACCAGTATATGGCATTTTAAAATCGCAGATGATCCGATATGCCAGGGCGTGTTCAACATATGAACATTTCATATACAGATGCAAACTACTTATTGATTAGTTGTTGTCACAACGATATCAGGAATCAAAGTTTAATGTCAACATTTGGCAACTTTTACGGTCAATATAAATACCTTGTTTGCAATAAATATGGTTCACTAAATGATAGCGGTTGTTGAGTCGTCAGGGGAAGAGGATTTAATCCTAACTTTTATTGGGCTTTGACTATAGACTCACATTGAGTATGTCTAGTCAACATAGGATGCTTAATCCTCCATGACACTAGATACTACATTTGGATTATCAAAAGCTCGTCTCGAACATCATAAAGATTAATTTGGTACTTGTGATTTTAATATCGTAAATCTTTAATTAATGGATAGATGTGCCGGTGTTTGTGATGACGGGTTATCTCTTGGTAATTGATCTTGAAAAAATACGATTTAAGTTATTCGAAAAAGTAGTCACCTTCGAACAGGTTATAAAGGCGTTTCCGCATCTGTCAGTCGGCACATACATTTATATGAATTGCTTGATTTTGAACAAATGTATTATCAAATGAAACATCTGCAATATCATTGACGGAATATTACATGGTTGTGTTTAAATATTTATTATAATTATGGCCATTATAGACAAATAATCTAAGTAAATTTTCAGTGATTCTCTTTGTAAACAATACCAGAATAAAGCTTTTATCAATCAGAATTTTGACTAAACGATGTTTCATCTTTCAAAACCTCCTTCAGTTGCTTTCTATTGATGTTCCCAAATACAACATAAACATTTGGACATATCTGTTGCTGGTCTTGATATGAGAGATATTACATCGATCGAAGCATTTCAGCAAACAATTTATATCTACAAATATGTACGCTCTTTGAGATTTATCCCTTTGTACCGGTTAATTGTTTCACGAGAAAATAATTTTGTAATAAAATATTCAATAAATACACATTCGCCTCAGCTGCATACAGAAGAATGTATTCAGTCTGAGAAGCTTCAATTTCTTGTATTTATATTGCACTGAAGAATTCTTGAGGTCATACATGTATATACAACACATTTATTACATGCATATGTAACCATATAGTAACAATAAAAAGTTTTATACGCCCGTGCAATACGTAATGTCGTATTACACGTATTTGGATAAAGAAATTTCACAGAAGTTTCTTTTCCAAAAGGCATTCGTGTCATCCAAATATTTGATGGCGTCTTTAAAAGCGGAATGAATTTTAAATTTGTGTATACATGTAGATAAATAGGGGGCATGTAATAAAAACACCACACAAATTATCAGATTGCACTTGATCGTTGTAGCGGATGAATTCAACGAGATCTACGCCCTCGTTGAATCCTTCCCCTTCAACGATCTCGTGAAGTTTTGTATATGCCCCCACCCTGCCTGAACAAGCCATCTAATTCCGTAAAAGACAAAATTTATGATGACGTCTGCTAGCACATGTTTTACAGATTTTGTTTACACAGTTACTAGGTCGGGGATTGATCAGTGTGCAGTGGAATGGTTACATAAGTTGCAAGCTAATGCAAAAGGCAAGAAATAATACGTCTAAAATTCAGGGTCTTTAAAAAAACATGTCCCAACTTTAAATGTCTATAATTTTGCGCAGATACATGATAATTTAAAAAGTGAAAGTTTATTAGAAAGAGAACAAAATTGAAAATTTATAATTAGATAAACCCAAACGTATGTGGACAGAACTTAGTTTATGACGTCATCAATGACATCATAATAAAATTAGCATTATTTGGTTTTACTACCAAAATAGATGACAAGAACCTGAAGAAGAATATCCATTTCGATGTTGTTAAATTTATACTTCGGTATCTGTGATTTTATTTTTCATTATTTGTAACAAAACGTTTTACTTATTATTATGAATCAAAAGAAAAAAACGCTAGTGGTGTCCTTTAATTTCATAT
Source organism: Atrina japonica (assembly GCA_030159075.1). Lineage (NCBI taxonomy): Eukaryota > Metazoa > Mollusca > Bivalvia > Pterioida > Pinnidae > Atrina > Atrina japonica. The sequence goes on along the minus strand of BROG01000728.1, from coordinate 338,713 downwards.
TTAGATATATCGACGACTTTTCTCAATTAATAATGACAGTTTTCATACATATGTCAATGAGATATATCCCAGCCAACTGGAAATAAAAGATACAACAGAATCAATCACCCATGCTACATACTTAGACATTTAACTTACTATAGACACAGACGAGAAATTGGCAACTAAGCTATACCACAAACGCGACGATTTCGACTTTTCCATTGTAAGTTTTCCACATTTCAGTAGTAACATCCTACAGTCAGCCGCATATGGAGTTTATATTTCACAAATGATCCGATATGCCAGGGCGTGCTCAACATATGAACATTTCATATACAGATGTAAACTACTCACTGAAAAATTACTGACACAGGCAAATTTTACGGTCGGTATAATAGTCTTCTTTCCGATTACTGTGTTTCACTAGGTGAAATGTTGAGTTGCCTTTTCGTTGGCGGTTGTTGAGACGTGTGTACCAATTATGACGAGGATTCGTTCCTCACGTATTTTATTTGGATCGTCTGTGGACTCACGGCGGGTGTGACCGGTCGACAGAGATGCTTACTTCTCCATGACACGTGCTCCCACCTCTTGGTTTCTAGAGTTCCGTGTTTTTGTCGGATTTGTATCTGTATCCTAGACATCCTAAAGATTTATACTTTGGTATCTGAGTTGTTTTATATTATTTAGACTACCAAATCACGTAACTTATGAGTTTTGTTAGATTCATCTAATTCTAGATGTTTATTACAAGTGACCTGATACTCTTACTTATCATCAACAGCGTTACGTCTTTCATCTGATAATTCAATTTAGTTTATATATTATCTATTGTTTAATCCTGTAATTGGATGAAATGTTTCGATATCTTTTATCTACTAAATATGTACCGAGTAATTCCGTTGTTGCATCAAACGGCAAGATACTTCAATAGTTCCCTACATCCTGAATATATTTTCACTTTCACCTTGGTACTTTCCACCAGCTGAAAAGCCGAGATTAAAGTTATCTTAACCGATCAACTCCTGAGGTCATAGTTAGTCTCCAGAATCAATAGATAACATGATCTACTGTCATAATTCACATGTGAACAAGTTAATATTGTGTATGAAAGTTTTCAGTATTTATTTCCAAAATCATAAACTCCCAAATTATGACAGTGGAGTTTACCATTCTTTGAATGGATGTATTCCAATGTAGCTACAGGGGTCGAAGAGTTAAATATAATTACATTTTATACATTCAAGATTCAATGCATCCATGTCCACCTATTATAGTTTATAAGATCTGGTTCAATTCATTACTGACTGAAAAATATACTTAAATATTTGAAAATAATCCAAACGTTTTTGTAGTTTTTTTAAAGGGCCATTAGATGTGAGTTTTTTTTTAGAATATTTTTTACTACTAAGATTGAGGTACAATATAAAAAAAGAGATATATACAGGCATACAATTTTTTTTTTAAAATCCCTATAAGTTTTGTGAAAATTGAAAAAAAAAATAAGATTGGCAATTATTCGTTTGCAAATAGTTTATTCCACCTTACTATTTGTATATACATACGACTCTTCACCTGACCTTATTTTCACAAAATATATAGAAATATAAGAACTTTTCTGCCTGTGTATAGCTCATATTTGTTATTACATATCAATCTAAGTAATTAAAATGATTTTTTTCCGAAAACACAGCTAATGTTAAGGTTTCAAAAGCAATTGCACAAATACACAAACTATATTTAATATTTTAATTTCTTTTTGGTGTACCAGATCAAAATATAATGAATGAGGTTGTCAAACTGAACTCATTGTAAGGAAAACAACTGATTTAGGTTCTTCGTCGTCGTTTTATAAATTTTTTGTTTATTATAAACGCAATACTGAAGTAATCGGCTTGCAAAAAGCCAAAATAATGCTGAGGGCGATCGTTTCTGTCAATAAGACTTCGTAAAATTTTGAATATCAAATACCTGTATACCAAATAGTTATTTATATGGCAGACTAAAAATACACATACAGATCTCTGAAAAAAAATCCAGAAGTGAGCTCATGTGCCAATCGAAGTAAACATTCATTGCCGGCCTCAGACCAGCCACACATTCGTAGTCAAATCTTTATTTAAACAGGAATTATAACACCGTGTCAAATCGATCAGGACGATTAAACAACTACTTTTTCAACATTTCTGATAAAGAAATAGAAATATTTAACCGTCTTTATGTCATTGTTTACAATTACTATGTTTCACTGAGTGAAATTTGAGTCGGCCTGGCTCAGTCGGTACTGCGCTCGACTCTTGGTCGTGAGTTTGATTCCAGCCGGCGGCAGGTTGGTTTCCTGTCCTTTAGATGAGACAATTAAAATCGAGGTCCCATTTCGCAGTAGGTGTCAGCACGTTAAAGAACCCTCACTGCTCAATGGCCGTAAGTACCGAGCATGGGCCAAATTTTGAAGCCCTTCACCGGCATATGGTGACGTCTCCATATGAGTGAACGATTCTTGAGTGGGACGTTAAACAACAATAAACAAACAAACAAACTGAATGAAATTTTGAGTTTCCTGTTGGATAGCAGTTGTTATGCCGAGGATTTATTCTTCACTTATTTCCTTTGAATTTGACTGCGGGCACTCGCAGCAGGCGTGACCCATCAACAGGGGATGCTTACTCCTCCTTGGCTCTTGATCCCACTTCTGGATTTCCAGATGTTCTAAAGATTTGTATAATTTTTGTCTCATGGACATTTTAAAGATTAATAATTTAGTATCTGTGATTTTACCATTCTAAAGTGTTTTCAAGATACATTAAAAGTACAACCACTTTGTGAATCAGATGGACACAAGGAATGAAATTTGTTTTGTTAACATGATTTGACTGAAATCTAGCAATTTTGTTATTTGTTCATAACAGTACAGTACAAAATTATTGATTTTTTTATCTATCACTTTCGTAATACTACGGTATCTACGATATATCTCTTAAATGGTTTATAAAAGGATGGGTGGTCTTGGGATAGGAAAACAGTTATGAAAAATAGCGTACGTCAGAAAATATGTGATTGTGAAATATGTATTTGATATGAAAGGTCAGGAATGTCATAAACATTTTAGAATGAATGTGTATATGATTTACAAACAACATGTTGTTTTTAGAAATAACACCCTTTTTCACCCCAGTTAAATATCATCAAAAACATAAAAATAAAGAGGATGTGATAAAAAGAAAATTTGTTTGACTGATTTTTGAAATGTTTCATAAAAATATGTCCAAAATTTAATTTAGGTATAAATATATCGACGACATTTTGTAAATTAATAATGGCAATTTTCATACATATGTCAATGCGATATATGCCAGCGAACTAGAAATTAAAGATACAATAGAATCAAGCACACACGCTTCATACTTAGACATTTTACTTAATATAGACACAGACGGGAAATTGGCAGCTAGGCTATACGATAAACGCGATGATTTCGGGTTTCCCATTGTAGATTTTCCACATTTAAGTAGTAATATCACTCAGTCACCCGCATATGGAGTTTATATTTCATAAATGCCAGGGCGTGTACAACATATGAAGATTTCATATACAGAGGTAAACTACTCACTGACAAATTATTGACACAGGGATATCGAAAACCGCGTTTAATGTCAATGTTCCGCAAACTTTACGGTCGGTATAAATAGTCTTGTTTGCGATTACTCTGTTTCACTAAGTGAAATGTTGAATTACCTTTTCGTTGGTGGTTGTTGAGACGTCTGTACCAATTGTGACGATGATTCACTCCTCATGTATTTCATTGGACTTGACTGTGGACTCACGGCGGGTGAGACCGGTCGATAGGGGATGCTTAATCCTCAATGGCACCTGATCCCACCTATTGGTTTCCAGAGGTCCCAGTTTGTCCAATTTTACCGGATTTGTATCTATGTCCTGGAAATTCTATTGATTTATATTTTGGTTTCTGAGATTTTTTATATATAAAATGTGTTTTTGTTTTGAATATGAATTTTGGCTCAATAAAAAATAGATGTTGGATAATGACTTGGTAAAAAGCAATTTTTTCATATAACATTGTATTGATATTAGGGTGAATTCAACGTTCAGTACAATGACCCGGGGCTTGTATTCTATTCATAACAGGCATATAATTGAACAAAATCCAGAAAATCACACAATATGAAATATCCCGCATCAACATCAGTCAGTGAGTGTTTATATTTGTCTTCTAACAATGAATTGCACACAGGTGATGCACGATGAATGAATGTTTATATTGTATTTTCCATATCAATCTAATGGCTTTCTTCTGATTAGTTTGTTATTGATACCACAAAGGATGACGAACTTTCCTTTGATAGGTATCTGGTCGATGAAAAGCATGGTGCCTTACTATGCTTTTGAAATAATTGAACTTACACAAAATATCTAAACTTAACATGTTTGTATAATGACAAAGTACTACTAAACATATAGCAATCGTATAAAAATCGACGTGTTCGATTAGCTCTACAGCAGTGGATGAATAAAGAAGGTATTGACAGATGCATATTGTACATTTCTATCAGCACGGACTGTTAAAAAAGTATATGTTTGCCTAAATTTCGCATATTAACAAATATTTTCTACGTAGCCACATGTAGATCTAGGTACTCTACATGTTTTACCCTGATTTTTCACACTTTAAAGACAGAAAACCAATTTCACCAGTCTTAACTTTGCTCTGGATACCCATAATTACATGGTATACAGTATTATATGCTTGCTTAACGAGCGATGTGAATACTTTAACCCTTGTCATGTACCAGTTTTGACAAGAATTCGTTCCTCATTTGGATTTGACTGTGGACTCGCGGCGGGTGTGACCGGTCGACAGGGGATGCTTACTCCTCCATGGCACCTGGTCCCACCTCTTGGTTTCCAGAGGGCCGTGTTTGTTCATTTTTACCAGATTTGTATCTATATCCTGGACATCCTAAAATTTATACTTTGGTATCTGAGATTTTTTAAATACGTGTGCGAATGTCCTTGTAGAGTGGCCTATATTTCCAACGACTTTTGAAATGCCACAACGCGTGTACAACCGACAAATCCAAGACCATTTACCCTCATTCTAGGCATAGAGTCATGCGGACAGGACAAGGTGTCTTATATGACTTGACGTCTGTGTGCATGTCGTGGCGTCGATCCGAAACGTCAAAAACTTATCATCATGAAGAAATAGTTTTAGACGTTGAACAATATTTGTCAAAATAGTAGTAAGGGTTCTGACTATATAAGTATATGTAAACCATGACAGTTAGGTATTAACACCATGCTATTCCAATACATAACCCATTCCAAGTTGTGTTCATATGGCACAACCCACTGATACCAATATATGCCGGAGTAACAGCTTCATATATTAACCTATTTTTCTCAGTTAAGTTAGTTCGTAAACTATTTCCCTTTCTTCGTCCTATGGATATGTTCGTGTTTGGTTTCCAGAGGTCCGTGTTTGTCCATTTTTGCCAGATTTGTATCTGTGTCCTAGACATCCTAAATATTTATACTTTGGTATCTGAGATGTTTTATACTAAGAATGTAAACAAAGAAATGGAATTTTAACAGTCAGTTTGTTTCCTATTATAACTCTTCTAAGAATTTGATTTCAATTAAAATTTTGCATATGAATCCTCCTGTCGGGTAAGAAAAAAACCAAATTTCATCAATATTTTTGCAATTTATATCTATATCCTGGACATCCTAAAGATTTATCTTGGTATCTGAGATGTTATATATTTTAATGGTGTCATTTTACCTCTCTCTCTCTCTCTCTCTCTCTCTCTCTCTCTCTCTCTCTCTCTCTCTCTCTCTCTCTCTCTCTCTCTCTCTCTCTCTCTCTCTCTCTCTCTCTCTCTCTCTCTCTCTGTCTGTGTGTGTGTGGTATCTGTATACAAAGCGAATGTGATATCGCAGTAGGAGCAATGGATCCCTGTGTGTATGGTACATAAAATCTCAGTTTTAAATTGATAACATTGCATCATAATATGCTTTATCTGAGTTTCTAAGTGAGCTAATACCTAGTATTTTGCAAGTGATAAGTTGTTAAAACTGACTATAAAGATTTGATTGTTTGACATGAAATTAATTTGACTTTCCAGTATAATTATCTTTTCTGTGTATACACCACTGTTTGAGGAATTGAATGTCTTGCAATCCGCCTTTCATGGTGCTCCTTATCTTGACAATTTACTAAATCGTCGACAGCAAATATAACGTCGACGACCGACCTTATATAAAGTTAATTTAGAAGAAAAATACTGAAGGAAATGTGCCCGTCGAATGAAATTAAAAAAGATATTTGATTTGGTTTAAATTGCCATTATCAACATTCAACAGTCATGCTAAAACAGTCTGTTTTGAAACGTGAGTGATAATATAGATGACATTTTATCCTTGATTATTCTTTTCCTTTTGAAAAAAACGAAAAAAAAACCGAATGCATTCATTACTGTAACTACTGAGGTATCCTCCATATTTATACAAGGCAGTCAACCTTTCCTCCATAGGAAACGTAGTATAAATGGCCAGGCTGGGTGTCCATATAACAATTATGTGAAACATCAGGAAATTAAACGACCAACACATAACGAAGTAAAAGTCAGAATGTCAGAACACTATTAAATATTAGCCAAACTTGACATTCACGCGTTCTCTTTTTCGAGTTCCCAACAGTTAAGCTATTGACCATGTTATTTTATCTTTGTAAATATTCCAGTACAAACCTAATACCTGTTAAGACTGATCACTGGTCTTTTCAACGTGAGCTCATACAGATTCTCTACTCTTTCCTGCCAAACCTCGGCAGTAATTCCAAATCGTCGTCTTATTAGGGGACATTGTTTTATCAGTCGTTAACTAGTCGGAAATCCTTTACCCTATTATGTTCTGCTATGCATTGACTACGTTCTAATTTTAATGCACTAGTTATATCAAATTTATACGGGGAATAATAAATGCCGATTTCTGATCTTTTCTTTTGTTTGCTACTTTACGTCCTTTTGACATAATTTTATGAAATATGTATTCACTTTCTGATTTAAACCTTTGACCGACAAAGAAAAAAGGAAAAAGATGCATTTGTTATATTTAGGAGTATGTGTCCTGTGAATCGGATCAGCAATGACGATATAGATAACCGACACTCTCATTGAAGCATCTTAACACAATGTAATAGTCATTATTATTAGCCGGCGTAGATACTGTTTCTAGAGAACGCACTCTATTACGAAAATGAGAAATTTTTAAATTGATAATCAAGAAGATCTTTCATTCTGTTTTCTTTAAACTGTTTTAAATCACAAGAGTGCATAGAACACTTTCGCGGTTGCCTACACAGCACTGCACGCGATAAGACATGAATTTAAATTCAAATAAATACATTTATTCTTTGAAATATAAAATTTCATACATTGATAAAATACAATGTCAAAATAAAACTTACAGCTTGTAATGAGAATATAATTGAGTTTTTCGAAATATTTAAGTTTTCAACCATTTTTGTTTTATACCACAAGGGTAACACACACACACACACACACACACACACACACACACACACACACACACACACACACACACACACACACACACACTATTCATTATGTTGAATAATTATTAGAACTATTTGGGGATTACTTGGCTAATCAGATTTCAGGATCAGGTGAAGTTGAGTACATTCTCAAACAAATGTTTTGTAGCGACAGATCCTGAAAGTTTCCAATTGTCAGTATGTAATATTGATATAATCTCCTACTCCCTCCTCAATGGCCCAGTAGTTAATAATGAACCATGAAGTATCTCACTTCTGGTCAGTGCAGGTTCGTGCAGGTATCTTCTGGATTACATTGTAACCGGTCATCTCCTCCACCATTAAAAATTTGCCCGCCACCATATAACTGAAAAATTGTTGTAAATACTATTAAGATAAATAAGAATTAAAAAGTCAAAATAAGAAATTTACTTCAAATGTCGACTCGCATATTTTACCGTATGAAAAGTATAAATAAAACCTAAGTTACGCTCTTTAAACGGTATAAAAGCAGCTAGTATGGTGGAGATAAAATGTAATAAAATTATCCGATCTTAACATACTCGTAGTTTATCGTCAGTTCTTGTCTTCAGTTCAAAAGTATACTCATGTGAACAAGTTTCGAATATCTTAACTCTGTAAATTTGCCACATTTCCCCCCATGGTTCACAGAATTTCCCCTTATTTTATGGGGGATGATTTACTTGTCAACCCCTAGGGTGCTGAGATGCTATACATATGAAGTCACATTCTATGGCATCTATGTAATGAGAAAGCAGTACACAAATAAATAGTTATGTCAGATATTTTTTGGGAGAAAAATAATCAGACATGGGTGTGTTGAGTGGAAACAGAAATCTCAACCCTTGGGACAAGAATTTGAAAATCAAGTCCTGGGGCCACACTTACATTTTGATTGGTCGACCAAAGATACAAAACATGATACCCCACGTGAACAGAGAGTTGTCAAGAGATTACTCAAGAAAACACATTTTAAAGCTAAATGTAGATGACATCCTCTACGATATAAAGATTGATAGGTGATCAGTTTTAAAAGTTCAGTGTTCCGAGTTATTGTATCTATGTGCATTTTAGGATATTTCAGACTTGATTATTTGTACCACAATTAATATGTAAATAGGTGCAGATACGTGTAAGTCTTTTGAATGATTTTAGGTTATGTAATCGTTGAAATAAATGCACATTTAGATTTTATAACTAGGCACTGTATGATACATGTACCACTTTTGTCTATATTAAATTCTTATTCAGAAATTATATAAAGTCTTATTGACAGAAACGATCGTCCAGAGGGAATATTTTGGTATCTTATGTAAAATTATAACTTTGGGATTGTTTATAGTATTGCTAAAGTTATACTGTATTCGATATAGCATACATATACCATGACACTTAATCTAACTCATAACCTTGCCTCATTCCTGATCAATGCATTCTTAACAAATTAAACCTATCGAGTTCTTTGAAGGTCTCAAGTAGCTGAATTGCTTTGCAAAAAAGATGCAAGTTAATGTTTTATTGTGGTCATAAGTAACTAGAGATATGTTTTGATAAGCCAAGTGAATGAATTTTCGACGTTTGTTTTTGATGAAATGATAGTGTAGAAATCTTTGCTCGTGTTTCTCTACTTAGTGTTATATTGAATCCGACTACTTCAGAACGGACTGAAGAAAACTGTCAATATGTATTAGTAACTTGATACTGTTTACATATTGATGTTCCTATCAAGTTAGATCCGACTTTGATCTCAAGGGAAAACGTTCTTTTATATATGTGATATAAAGGTGCATGAAACGAACTCATTTATAATACGGAAGCTATTTTCAAGTGTAAGCAACCCACATCATACCAGAATTATTGACCGTCGATGTATCAGGTACCTACATAAAAACGAGTAATAATAGCAGAAAACATATTATCAGACTATATACCTTGTTTTAATGCCGTAGGAATCATTATTTACATTTTAATTTGCATGATACCGTATAAGCAACATGTTTAGCGAGGATTGAATTTTGGCACTATTTACGAGGTCGTTGAGATATCGCTAACCATTCATTCCTCATTGTAGGCATGAGTCACGTTTTTCCAATCATACAATTGTTGAAATTACTTCTCGCTAAAATTCCATACCATATTTTTGGAGAAAACGATAAATTTCCGTCTTACTAAAATTTCCCCTTATACGTTATGCTATTGTACTGAATATTTTACTACAGGTAATAATTATGACATTTGATTTTGATGATGTTCACTCAAGAGCATTTTATGATATATTTCTAAACAGTTTTTTTTTATGAAAAATATTGCAAACCCCCTAATTCACCCAAAAAACTAGGATACCTACAGCGCTTACCAATGGGTTCCGCAAGATTAGGCAGCAACGAATTTTGTTTTGCGAAATCTTGATATATATTTGGGGACAATGCAATCACATATTTGATTGTCATAATGTCGCTTAAAACGAGGGTATATACATAAACTCAGTACTTGATATTTCGGTACCAGCTGATTATTTTACACCGAAGTCATATTTCGAATGGATAGTACCGTTTAAGCCATCAAAAGCTAAAGTGCTTGCTTTTAGATGGATTTTGGAATACATTTGGGTAGTATTCTGACCTTGTATGATACCACTTACTTTACATCTATATAAAACATCTCAGATACCAAAGTATAAATATTTATTTCGAGAAAGTTTCGATATAACATAGATTTGAAAATAATTAACAGACTTATCATTTTCCCAAAATGAACTGCGTTTCAGCAAACACAAATGCATGAGCATTATGAGGGAGTACAGAAAAAATGTTTGATTTTTAAAAGCTTTATTTGAGCAGTCATTTGCTCTGTATCTATATAATGTGTTTGTGAAAAAAGTGGGCGCGCCCCCTGTTGCGTGTTTTCCACTGTTTTGATACGACTAAAAGTAACTCAAATCTACATGTGACATTTTAGGATAAAAATAGACTGCATGAAATAATTAGAAATCGAAACTACAAATGACATTCAGAATTAGAAAGTTATTAAAACATAAATTAAGAACATATCTTTATAGTGTTAGATGAGAAGTCGATCTGGTGACAACCCACTAGTCCGAAGGTCCATCAGTCCGAAGGCCCACTAGTCCGAAGGCCCACTAGTCCGAAAACTAGAGATTTGACATCATGCATTTAACGAGGATAAGTACAATTCAAAGAAGTGAAACTTCTGCCCCAGGGATTTTGAAATTGACACTCTAACATTTTGCCATAAAAAGATTACAAATTCATTATCCACTTTCAACGAACAGAACAGACGTGACAAACCCGTCCTTCTAAATCGATTGTCATTATCTTTCGATCTATGCATTTTCAAAGAGGGATACTGTCTGGGACATATTTTACCACGCCCAGAAGGCCCGATATGAATTACCCTTGTTAGAGGACCTGTAATATGTTATGTACAAGTACACCAAGTTTCATCAAATCCAAGAGATTTTTGAGAAGTTGAAAATGTCAAAATTATACGACGGAGATTTCCTCGTATTTTCGCCTTGGCGATTTCAATAATACTTTTAAAAATCAAAAGACGTAAATATAAGTATATTTTTAAAGAATCAAGATGTTTTTGAGAAACACTGATGCCCCGAGCTGCAGCAAAGCCTCATAAAGCTAAATTCTTTTAAGTAGGTCAAACTCCGATATTCAATGTACAGGTACCAATGTCTGTGAAAAAATAGTTTATCTCCTATCTTTATTTCATTTGTATCCCAAATGCTAGAAGCTTTTAAAAATATTATTAAACGTAATTTTTTACCAAAAGGATTAGCAATGCATGCTACTAACGGACGGAAGGTACGTAATCTCCGTAGCCGGCGTCCCGTCAAATGACGGTCAAATAAAACCGAAACAAATTTCTATGCTCCATAAACGTTTTCCGTAATTACGAGAAAGTTTAAGAAAGTTTTAATTTTTAACATGGCACTATCCGACTTCCATACTATAACATTGTTGATAATATTTAGTTCCAGAAGATGGAGCCATAGAGTATTATTGTATTTAACACCTGCTGTTTTATACAGTACATTGATTAAAATTATTTTGAAATATTCCGACATAACACCTAGGGGTGTTTTTTTGGGGGGGGGGGGGGGGGGGGGGGTGGGGGGGGGGGGGGTGTGTTTTTGTTGTGTTGTTTTGTTTTTGTTTAAAGAAAGCTGGCAATCATTTTTTTATAATTTTGAATGCATTATACGTCTCAGGAAAACTCGAGATAAAAATAAAAAGCAGAAGTTTACCACAAAAAATGACCAGATGTCGGATAAAACCTGACCTGTTCTACAGACGAAAATGCTGGCAGGTGCAGAAGATTTCTTTAAAAGTGCATGTCTTCATGAATTCCAGATGCGCTGAATTCACAAAATGGATAATTCACTATAACTTGATATACGTATGCAGATACATGTTATAACAGATGACATATTGAGATATGTATATGAAAAGTACAGGTATATTGAGTTTGGGTACATATATTTCTTAGAAACATTGTCTACGAAAAAAGTTGGTACCTAAACAAAGTATAACAGTGTCATTTTCGCATATCATTTAAATGTAGTATGTAATACTTTAGATTGCTAATCACATTTTAAGTCAAATCACCCTTTGCACAGAATAAACCATGTTCTTTTCTAAAGGGTAAATGAATACCCCTGCTCCTCTTCTCTCCTACATTAGATCCTGCGAGACCATTAATGTCACCAAAGGTGCGACCAAGCTTGGTATCAGTGGTTTTGTACATTATCTAATATTTCACGAAAGCCCGATTTTCTATCTAAATAATTTTAAAATTGTGGCTTTCTCAGACAGTCCCTATACGGTTACCTCTTCATCATCGCTGTTCATAACTAAACACATCGGAGCAGAAATAATTACGACCTGTATTTAACATTAGATTTTACAGACAACTTTCACATATATGCACAAAAATTGAAATTTACATTTGTGTTATGTAGTATATTTAGAAATACTAAAGATGTTCGTTATCAGTACACATGAATTTTAATTTCCGCAAAAATTCGATTTTTCTCTGTCCTTCATGATCTCAAACGCACTATACCAAAACATTAATCGTGAGCTAGTGCAGTGGAAAACAAACAAACAATTTGCTGAACATCAGATTTTATGGATCACTGGGAAATCTGGAAATGAAATCAAGTGCCATGGACAAAAACCGCTGCCGAGGAATCGATAGATAGATAGTTCAACCGGCGAGGTAAAGGTCATAAAATGCATAACATATATGGATAAAATATGTTTATCAAACTATAAACAAACAATATTAATTCACATTTAAAAACGTTTTAATTTGCAACAACATCATTATAAAACTTGAAAATAATTTACACATTTTAACCATACATTGTACGCTTTCCATAAAGTGTTTTTTAATCATTTTTGCACTTCTTGCACTTGTATTTTGTTGATTTATGTTTTATATATTTTGTTAATAAAATTAACCCAGTCCTTTATAATATTTGTTTTAAACAATATAGGAATATCGCAATTCGATAGGTGCCATGCTGAGGCCTAAGTGGTCTCTTCCAGGGTACAATGTACTGAAAAATTGTTAACTGTGGCATTAGACAGTGAAGTACTGTATTTGTGAATTTATATATATATATATATATATATATATATATATATATATATATATATACAGTAAAATATATATATAGGATTATATATATATATATATATATAAATTGCGTATAAGGGTGTGTGTTATAATGTTTGTAGTGCACGGAGATATTGCATTAATGTTTAAGTAATATTCATTACGATGTCAGTTATACACGTAGTTTATTAGGCATTCATGTTTGTAAAACAGTCATTGTAAATTCAGTTATTACATTGTTCTTTTGTTTTTAGTAACGTTTATTGTAAATGTTATCAGAGTGGCGTATCCACGTATAGAAATGCACACTTTTACAAACTCATACTGTATATTCACGGATAGATTGAGCTGGAATGCAAATCGGAATTTGTGCACAAATTTGCATTTTATATAAATAAAATATGTTGCGTTTTTATTGTCGTAGTTCTTTTTATGTTGACTTAACATGGCTTGCGTGACACCATATTTAAGCCATTTTC